>OX411548.1:45361893-45374393 GCA_948146395.1 Fragum whitleyi
AAGACTGAAAGTACAATACATATATTGATATCAAATAAAAATGTATATTTGTGAGAAAACGACAAAGCAAAATATAACATAACATAACATAACATATAGTTTATTCAGCTAAATGACTTGAACATAAATGTTCATCATCATTACATAGTAAATTATACAATTACATATGCAAATATATCAAAATTTTAACCGGTTTAAAAAAAACTTGAAACAAAATTTGATCTTTGGTCTTATGGTTCCAGCAAACAATTAATTTCAAATTCTGTCTGAAGATATTTGTAACTGACTACTAAATACAATGAAAGCGAAAAAAAGGAGATCTATGAGCGTAAAAATTATCGAAAACATGTGTATCAATCGAAAAACTCTAGACGTTGAAAACTCGTTTGAAGCATCATTCCATTGACCCTCTGTATTATTAAAATTAGTACCTTTTTCGTGAAGATAGGGGGGGAAATGATGAGTCCAATCAATTTCAATTAATTTCGCCCGGCCTCAGGCGACCATAATCAAATGCCAATTCATTTTCAGTCCCCCTTTTTTATCTGTTTATGACAGAAGCCCCTGTCTGCTACTATAGTTTTAAAAGAGAGAGACATAAAACAAAACAAAATATAAATGCCCTGAATTCAGGGTAATTTTATATTGCAAACATTTGCAATGGAATTCGGCTTTGCACGTTAGACCAAGTGCTCAGCAAGTACCATCTCTGGAGTGTTTAACTAGCTAAGCGAAGTTGCCATTTCCGCTTAGGTCCAAAGTGAGCAAATATTCGTCGCCTTGTGTAATCTTTAGCAATAAATTCATATACATGTATTATAGTAAGATCAATTTTACAATCCGAAGTAATTCTTCTATTAGGAAATATTGTGTGAGAAATAAGACCCACACCGTCTCACTGTCAGATTCTATTATATGTATGACCTTTTAACAACTTGATCTTTGAAAACTTTAATTGCCGAAAAATGATTGCCATAGATAACAATTTTGAAAGCAACGAAAAAGTTAAAATTAATCAATTTTTACTAAATCAATGATTTTAATAGCGCTTCTTTATTTGGTCTTCGAGATTGCACCTTGAAAATCTTATCTTGATAATTCTGAATGCATTTGTCTGTAATTTAAATCAATTTCGTCAAACATTATCATGCAAAAAAGACACAAATTTGGCTCGGTCAACAAACAGTTTGTCAATTTTCGGGGTCTGCACTGCCTAACACAACCGATAACATTGTAATATCGGACAATGAAACGGAATTGATTCTTTCGAATTAAAATTACAAAGAAATTCGCCCTTTTCTCGAAAAAAAAATGAAAAGAATAATAGATGGGATTTAATAAACGTTTTTTCGTGTGTGTGTGTGTGTGTTTTTAATTCATGATCGCAATGCCTTGTTCCGCTAATTAAAATAGTTGAATCAAGGTGGGTTTTTTTCAGTCAAATTTACATTGAAATTCTCCTTATATTCTATGATGATAAAACAATAACAAAACAATATTGTGCCAAATCTTCCAACAAAAAGGAATGAATGAGGGTAATGCAAATCGGGATTTCATTTATCTCAACCAAACAATATGTGGTTGGTACCCATTTGAATCGTACCAACAGAAAAGGGTTGGGGATAAGAAACTTTCCAACGTCTGTAACTACAGTCCTTTATTTTCCCCTTTACATATTTATGGTTTAATTCTAGTTGTGTTCTGCAAGATTCGTGGTATCTGATTGGCTGAAAAATTAGTTTCATTACTCAATGAGGGCAATTTCGAGTATACATTTTATTGTAAGCTTCCGCGAAAAGTAGTCTCACAAACGATCCATGTACTTGAGGATAAATCTTTACATTTCTGCTTCAAGAAATTAAATCATTAGATATGAAGAGACTTTTTGATGACTTTAATTGGAAATAATTTAATTCTAATTGGGTCCATCGAAATCTGTATATTCTGATTTGATGTAAAATCGGTGTTATTTATCAATAAAAACATTTTTGAGTACGCAGCTATTTTGTAAGCTTCCACAGAAAAATAGTCCCATTAGAAATCTGTTTCTTTTTTGTCAAATCTTTACATTTTTGCTTCTTGATATGAAATTATTATAAGAGATGAAGCAATATTTGTTGATTTCATAGAGGAACGAAGCTAAAAACCTAATCACACCCATGTATGAATTCGCTTCGCGTATTCATACAGTATGATTTGGTTTTTAGTTTCATATATCCATGAAATCAATAAAAAATCTCTTCATCTCTTAAATGAGATTGAAAACCTTATCACACTCAAGTATGAATTTCGCTTCGCGTATTCATACATTATGAAGATGTTTTTAATTTCGTGCATCCATGCAATCAACAAATATGATCGTACTCTCTTAATTTCTGTAATGCTCTGAAAGTATGGATAATCCTATCTGATAAAAAAAATCTTTATCATTTTTGTCACACATTTTAACTACCAATTGAAAATAACTTGAAATTTTATACGTAGCGGTGGGGTTCGTATTCACCTTGCTTAACTTATCTATGATCTAGACATGACTTCTTTTTTATTTCCACCAGTATTTTATTTTACGAGACGATGCAGATATTCAACCTTGGATTTATTCGTCTGATTTATAGCATCTAAATATTTCTGTAGCAGCCATCTTTCTGAGCTGTCAAATAAACGCTTCATCCGCTATCTGCCAAACGGTGTGAGTATGCTGTAACTAAAATCATTAGAATTGCGTAATTTTATGTGAATGGATTTGGAAACGATGACGATAGTGTCTCCTTGAATGAGTAAACGCTTTAAGCAGTTTTCGGTTTGAAAGTCAGACAAAAGTTGAAAAAGGGCGGCACGGAAGCGTGTTGGTTAAGAATATTAATAATTTTATTTTTGAGGTTTTCAAAACATGCGTTTACTTGAATGTAAACGCCTATTGAATATGCATAAAAAACTTTTTTTTTAAAAAAAGTGAAAACAAGTATTTCCAAGAACGTAATCTCACTTTAGCAGATCTCTCGCATGTTTTATTTTTCGTTTGCCCACGTCATTAAAGTTTTCTTTGCGAGACGAGATCAAATGTTTCCAATTTCTGAGTTAAGAAATGGGTCGAAGACGTTTCCGCTGATAGACCAATCGAATATGCAAATCAGCACGTCGTGTTTTGTTACATTTTGACAGGACGTGTATGATATTCAAATCGTCTTTGAAGGTCTTTCAAGCTTGTGTAATATTTATTGTTTCAGTGTCCACCTTAAATTTATGAAAATTTGTATCCATTTTTTATCATAATTATTTTTCTTAATTTTCCCCCAGTACAGTCGATATTGCTCGAGCGACCACCTCTACGGACAACTTTTATCAAGCGACCATTGTAAAAAGTCCCTTTTCCGTTAGCGATATCTCTGAAAAAGGGGACAATTTTAAGCGAACAATGTTTATTACTGAGCTTTATGACGTTAGAACCCATAAGAATCGTCTCAATGAGACGATTTTTATGGGTTAGAACATCATATGGTTAAGTGCCAAATAACACGTCTTATTAATGATTTGATATTGTATTAAGCGACCATTTCCATACGCGACCGTATTTAATTGACCCTTTTAGTGGTCGCTTAACACAAGTTTTGCTGTATGTGAAAACATGTTTGTAAAATATATTTACAAAAAGAATTGGGATAAGAAAATAAGATGATTCATTGTAAAAGCTCAAATGAACCAAAATTTGAAATAGCTTTTACGAATTGGACAAAATCTGAAAAAACTGAGTATTATTTTCTTGAGCTGATCAGACATGTGAATCTTAACGTAGGGTATTTTTTCTTGGTTTCACCGTATTAAGTTTTCTCTTTAAAGATAAGAATTAAAATGTAACACTAGTAAAAAACGAGACAATACATATCACACCTGTGTGGGATTTCAGGTTTTATTTACATTTTGAATTTGAGGTCAGTGTGGTTGCCCGAAAAGATATCTACTTGTCAAAGTAAATATGTTACCTAATATTGGGCAAAAAGCAAACATTTATAGCATTGACGTATTGCTTCATATTTCATGAAAATCAGTCGTATTATGGTTAACAAAGGAAGGTAATAGGTCTAAAGTAACTGCCAGACGTCGCTTGTTTTCGGTTTTTGTTTGTATTTCTCACATTTTTGTGAGACTGCATACATTCCATTAATACCCCCTTAATACATTTATTGGAGTATTTAAGATTATCATCAATGTCCTTAGTAGCATGTAATAATAATAATAATAATGATAATAATAGAATCTTTATTTGATGTGAATGTAAAAATATCTTTGATAGTAAATATAAATAGCACTGCTTATAGATTGGTGCTGTATTCAATTTTTATTATCGTCTTATTTAAATCCCCATAGGCATCATTAAAGTAGTCGTTTGTGTTTCAGGGGTATTCATAAAAAAAATAACCTGAAATAATTTCTATAAGAATACATTTTCATAATTCTTCGTGTGCTTTTTTTAAATTAGAAAAGAAATTTAAGATTTCCTTTTAAATCATGGTAAAAGAGAGAGAACAAACTGGCGGCTTGTGGAATTCTAGTATTTTAGATATATGTATGAGACTTATTTGTACAACACCGTTAAAAAGATATAGAACAAAAAGCAAAATTATATCTCATCAGAATTGATAAAGTATATGCGTTGCATTAGGCAAATTCAACTTGAAATAAATCTATGACTATATATATATATATATATATCTTTATATATAACTACAATAATTTTATGTGTATTAGAAAGACCAAACAATGAAATTTTACAGGGGAAAACAGTTATATTATTTCCGTAAAGTTTCTTTCTTTTTTTTCAAATGCTAAAAATCAATTTTAGAGTGGGACAACTACATAAATCAAGAGGAAACAAATACTAAGAATTTATTATCATATTTTCTTAAGTTTATAAAATATTAAGTCTTTTTAAATTGTAGTAACCGATATGACATGGTTATGAACCAGTAACTCAAAATTTTATTCAATGGCTACCATCCCCTTAAAAGTGCTGAGAGGGAAAGAAATAATTTATTGCCCTCTTAGACCACCATGTAACCCGAAATAATGTTATCCGAAGTTATCAACATAGAACGGAAGGTCAAGTCATAAAAAACTCGAATTTATAAACCTCGACTATCCTTCGAAAGGAGGAAATGTTACGATATTCTAAAATATCTTCTAGAGTTCGATTTCATACAGCTAAACGTTCGTTAAAATATCTTAAGCAATGAGACAAATATATGTATATAAAGCCTAAGGCAGTACATTGTGATTGTTTCAGACGTACAGTGGGCACTGGTGATTGGTTGGTCAGTAAGCTTTAAATCTTCGTAAGAGCGACAAATAGAAAAGATAATCAAAATAAACTATTGAAATATTTTGACATTATTAACACAGACTCTAATTTATGGTTATCCATTGGAAGCGTCTCGTCAAGACGATTCCAATGAGTACCACAAAATAGGGGTTTGTTAAAAAATAAAAAATTAAGACCCTTTAAGCTATACCCTTGATTCGTATATATGTAGTTCGAATCACAACGAGATCAATCTAAATAAGACCTGGTGTAAAGGGTAGAAATGTAGGAATAAAAAATCAATTTCACCCATTTGAAGGAGTCATCGGAAGTCCAACCCTTCAACTTTAATTACACAGTTTCGTCACATTAGATTTGTATGGGATGTGTCAGTGTGGTCCGAGAAATAATGACATAACGTGTTTTGTTGACATTTTGACAGATTTTGACGGATGAAAACAGACACAAACCGATTGAACACGCCTTGACGCTACGATGCTACTACATCGATGATCTAGATCATTGTAAAATCTGCAAGTGAACTTTTTGACGAACCCTACCTTTTTGTGTGAATTCATTGCAGTCGTCTCAAAAGTATACTTCAAATGAGTATCTACACCGCAGTCAATAGATGTACACAGTGCAGAGTTTTCCCTCTAAGTTCAAACTTAGGGGTCATTTTACCACATATTGACCCCTTTAAAGTAGATAAAGTATATTTCTTTGACAATTATCGGGGTCATTTAAAAAAAGGGGGCAAAATTCAAAGAAACAGGGGGTCATGGGAAACCCTGCATTGTAATATGGGATTTCCTGGAACCTAATTTGTTATGGTGATCGCAAATGGAGAAAATAGAAATGATTAGGTCAAGATCGTTTAAATATTGAAAGGAATCGAGGGGACAGTAAAAAACTTTTATCTTATAACTATACAAATATCAGTGTGATAACATCCCGTATGATATTTTTTATATCACATAGTTATTTCTAGAAAAAAATGATATCATGCGGTTATTTTTAGAAACTTGCATTTCAGTTAGAAACATCGACGAAAACAAGACAAATGGAGGTTATAAGATAAATATAAAACATATTTAGTGTATTGTATGGAAAAAATATCTAACTCGGTTGTAAGAATTGATAATTGTCTCGGCAGAGCCACGACAATTATAAATTCTCCCAACCTCGTTAGATATTTTCTCATACAATACACTAGGTATGTATTATATATATACATAGTCTCTAAACAGATAGACATTAACAACGGTATAAGTCCTAAACAATCAGTCACTATATTTGAGAATTAATTCAACTCAGTAAGTTTGTTTTCTATTTTTAATCAGATGTCCCTTATCCCCTTGATATAATATGATTAGAAACACATACATTTATATATTCATAGATATAATCATGTTATAAAGCAAACGATCTCGCCTGCAATTGAAATCTCATTATTCTTCTAAAATTGTATTTAACAACAATGAGAAAAAAAGTTTCATTCGCAAAACAAACAAGGAATTAATTGTAGCGTAAAAGAGATCAAATTCATAAAGCTTGGGGGAAACAGGAAACTAGCTGAAAATTGAGATCCGCAATTAAATCGGCTTCAGAAGAAATAGTATTCAATTGGAGTTTTGAACTATGAGAGACTATAAAATTAAACCAACCTCAGAGCCACAGTTTTGCCTATATACAGATAGTGGTTTTACTTCATTGTTGATTTTTTTATGATAATAACGCAAACTCTATGCTGACGGTACACCTTGGAATAGTCTCGTCAAGACTTTTCCAATTAGTCACCCACAAAATAGGGTTCCATTGAGAAATAAAGATTTTAGACCCAATTTACCCTCTCCTATCTGTACTTCTGAGCATCACAGTTTTGAATATTCCTCTGTTATTGTCCTCGATTAGTTAATAGGAATACGCGATGATCCTTACGTGATTTATACCACATGTGTTAATTTTATTCAGAAACAGTTTTGAAAAATACACAATTAATTCATTTTAATCTTAAGGTTATCAATAAAAAGCCAATTTTCGTAATAAGGTCAAGAATAATGCTTGTTTATATTTCCAATTAAAACATACATGTATTAAAAAAAAAGATGCGCGTTCTGGGGAATTATTTCTTTCTTATAATAATAATAATATTATTGTTATTATTATTATTATTATTATTATTATGTAAAATACCAAGTTTTATTTGATCGTTAACTTAAATATTGTCAAACGTCGAAAAGGGTTGGGGCAGGTGACCTGATAATTTTCAGAGATACAGGTGACCAGGGCGAAAAAATAATCAAATGCAGGCCCTTGTCTAGTCCGGTCACAACATGAAATAGCTTCTCTATATCGCGCTATCAATGTATCATCTCAAGATATCGAATTATCTTGTTCAGGAATGCACTGCTATCCACTAAACGGTTTGAAAACGAAATCTGATTTTTAAGTCACCAGAAGTCAAGTATGACAAAGATGGTTGTATGTTTGTTTTGTTTTTCTGTAGATTTAAGACACTGTCTGTTTGATGTCTGATCATTTGTCTTGAAGTACGACTATTTAAAAAAAGATAGCTTTGGGGAAAAAACAAATCTTTCTTTAACTAAAAAATGAAAACATTTGAAACGTAGTTGTACGTGAAAACTTTTCATTACTTGAATTCATAAGTTATAAAATAAACAATGCTTATAAATTCATCTAATATTGACTAGTGTATTGCATCTCTTGTGAGATCCATTGCTGTCAAAATGAAGGAAAAGTATATAGAACACTGGAAATAAAGTTTCAATTGTGGGGCAGAATGTATCTTTGATAATGAATACAATATGTTGGTTTTATATAGACGATGACAGACAGGCAATATGCCACTGTTTATGTTACACGCGTAAATTAATATGCTCGGACATATAGATGTCAGGCGGTCGTCACTTTTAGGTAATAAAACATGTGCTCGTTATTAACCGTGCTGCCCTAACCTTTGTCCGGTAACATGATACTCGGATCACAGAGATTGTTGCCGGGTTGTGATGTAAGAAATGTCCTTCAGAAGTTATATCGGTACCCTCTATCCAAAGTTTGGCTCCGATCACAATCGATTGTTTCATAATTTGTTTTGTCCCTTCATAGATTATTTTCTAAGTCTTGATAATAACATACAGTATATGACAAAATATGGGATTGTGAAATAATCTAACATTGCTCCGATTGTAAAATTCAACTGGTCTCCGACAAAGCTGGCGAAGACCAGTTGAAATGAACATCGGACAAAATCTGGATTGAGAGAGGTACATTTTTTTAAAAAATATATATATCAATCGGTAGAAATGGATATATGGCATTCAATGATAGTTTTGTCCTCGGAATGCCATGCTATTTTTGCACAATGAAATATGTAAGGTCCAAAATTTGGACTTATATATTGAAATATGCACAAAATTAGCTACTTTCGTTTTTATTAACCATGAAAATACCTTAGAATGGATAAGAATCAAATAATATTTGTTTTCTGCGGGTGAATGAAGTCTAGGGTAAAAAACACGTTAAAAGTAAGCATCAGGGGTCCGTTTTACTAAACTTCTTCTGCAAAAATTAATCGTAAGTCAAAATCACAAATCCTACCTGGTGATTTCATTCAAAGTTAGATTCTACCTTGCCTTATCTCATTGGAATCGTCTAAAGAAGACGATTTCAATGAGATAATGCAAGGCAGAATTCCATGTTTGGTTTCTTCAGTAGAAGCAACTTTAATTTTGGACTCACGCAAAAAATGATCGTACGATGTTTAGTGAAACAGGCCCAAGGTCTCTCTAGTGAAAATATTGTAACTGAAAGGCTTTGTGAGAAAAGAAAATTGGGTTCTGTAAACACCGATCTTATGTAGGCAATTTCTTTGTAACAAATCATATATGTATCCGCAGCTAAAGCGCATTATCAGATGCTAATTGAAATAAAAGTCCTTCCAAATTTATCAGGACATGTGTCAAGATAGGTCAAGCCTTTATCATGTCTTGCACATATATTCACGATTAGGAATGATTAAGGCAGTTTTTATGAACGCGTGACATGTTATTGCCTCACATTTTAAGCATTTGAACTTAATAAAGTATATTTACTTTTTGATAATAGTTGAACTGTAAAACTTGAGACTTTCAGAATGAAGTACTTGAAAGGTCTTATCTAAGATTTAAATTATAAGTTAATGATGCCGAATTCTATTTTTCAGTCAAGTACGTTTGAGATAAGATTCTCACTTTCAATAAGGGTCTTACTTTAAGTATAATTTAAGTCTTGTTCAAATCTTTATTAATTGATTTTCTTATTTTGAATACGAAAAAACTTGTGTATTTCTATGCAGCGAGAAAGTAAAACTTGAATCTAAAGTATTTTTTTTTCTATGATACTAGACATGTTTTGTACTTTAAAACTTCAAAAAAAATGTGCAATTTCTCAGATCATGAGATAAATATGTTAATCCTCATATAAACTCTATTTTGTGGGTTATCGTTGGAATCGTAGTGAAAAGATTCCAATGGGTACGCAAAAATTAGGATTTGGTGAGCGAACCTTTATATTTAGAAATTGAGGTCCCTCCCTACTGTGCTCTGTATTATTATTTAAACAACGATATTTACCCTGCAAAAACTCGAATTAATTATCATTGCATTCTCATTTGATATTATTACTGCTAATAAATCTTGTTTTGCGATATTTAAAACCAGGAAATAATGGAGGCAAGTAAATAGTTTACGACAGAAGGCACTTGACAGAAGTCTCGTGTCAATCTCTTGAAATAAAATGTATGTAATTGGCATTTCCTGACATTGACTTTATATTGAATTTATTAAAAAGCATGTATATTGCATGCAATATTTGTGAATATATGTGCTTTGGATGTTACTTTATTGTTTTAAAAGGCTCGCAAATGGCGGGTCAAAACACCTAAGCTACGAGCTTAGGTTTTTTGACTCGCCATTTGCGAACCTAAAAATGAGAAAAAAGGGACTGACATCTAAGAAAAAAGGAGGGGCAGGCATTTTTACAAAAGCAAATAAACTTCGATTGAATGAGAAAAAATCCAGACAGAGGTTGCAGTGTTCGATAACAATACACAATGAACTGCAGGTGATGTAAGATAATGAAGATACTCACCGAAAACAACATGTAAACAAACAGGTAAAATGGTAATCCACTGATAAAATCCCATTCTCTGTTATCTCAATGATAATTGAACACAGATTTCCATTTATCTTCAATCACAAATCCCTCACAATCTTTCCTTATACCACTATATTATAGTATCAATATCCAAATTGGGCCCACGTGGAGTTAAATCCGGATAAGGAAAATTATTTCAACTTAGAAGTTTAGTTTAACTACACATGGTGTCAAAATGAAATCAAACACTACTTAGTAAATACTAACTCTTGCATACCTTTACATAATCCTAAGACGATTAGAAAACGATAAACAAATGGCTGGTTCAAAATAGGCTATATATTTTGTGTCTACTTTTCCAATAGCACATTCGAACGCATTTGGTTTATAAACAAAATCACAAAATCCACATGAAATGAATGAAGTATTTTACTTCACTGAACAGGTCTTTATATTGAACGCACTGTCATCTACATGTATATATATCGTTGAAACACTTGCTTACTCAACTATGGGATTTAAAACTACAGTAGCGTTAATATTTATACTCTTAACCAAATAATGTCCCGCGTCCGAACTGTCACCATTTAAAATCCAAGATATAGTTAATTTCAATCCTCCTGTGGCCCATTCGCCATACCTCGGTTATTATCCTTGTAAATAAACGCTGAGTATCGTAGCGTGTTGATACATTAACGCTGTGAGTTCAAATGAAACATCGCCACTGCAACATAGTGAACTTACTACGGTACAGAAATCAGATAGTACATAGCGAAGGCGTAGACAGCGCAGTGGAGGAGGGTCGAAATGATCTGTGAATCACACCGCACCAGGCGTAATTATCGACTGCTAATTTGCAATTCAATTAGAAATTGGATGGATCGATAGCGATTATAGGGTTTAAAGGATTTCAATTTGCTTCCTGCATACGTGTGTAAAGATTAACCCTAATGAAGAGACAAGTTAGACGAAGATTTACTGGCCTCGTCACGTTAAGATTGGCCGCTGAACAAAAATAGAAAAGGGGCGGAGTCGTAATTAGCGATAGCGCGTGCGGTGAAATATGGCTGATGAGACTGTCTCATTAGCTAAAGTTATTTTATGTTGTTTTTTTTTTTTTTCGTTTGTTAAATTTATTAAATGCGATATTTCATTTAATCGGTTTCAAATGCATTTGAATTTGAAAATAGTGAATTTGTAAACTACTTGTTTTCTTTGTTTTTATTATCATTTCACGTACAGAAATTGTGCAGAACTATTCGAAGGAAAGAAATGGTTTAGATAATAAAATAACGTGTGTATTTTTCTTCTTCTTCTTCTTCTTCTTCTTCTTCTTCTTCTTCTTCTTCTTCTTCTTCTTCTTCTTCTTCTTCTTCTTCTTCTTCTTCTTCTTCTTCTTCTTCTTCTTCTTCGTCTTCTTCTTCTTCTTCTTCGTCTTCTTCTTAAATTAATAGTTTCAGATATAATAACTACATGTTGTTCGTTATTCATTTGTGCATTTGTGCTTTTTTTCAAATGCTCGGAAAGATGTTAAGAACAAAATAAAACAAAATAAAAACAACGGACAGACACTTCCATTAGGTGTTTACTTCAAGATACATTTATACTCCAATAGAATATTTATAATGGAAATTTAAAAAAATGCATAACTTTGAAACTAACAGTTTTATTAACAATCATTAAACTAACGTTTTCCGCCCTGTTTCTTTCAATCTTTTTCTCAAAATATATAATAAATATGTTAAAATGTTTATGATAATAGAGTTGATCTCAAACATCACACCAAGATGTTTTCATTTTACATGTCCCTGGGAGAGAGAACAGAGTGAAGAGAGAGAGAGAGAGAGAGAGAGAGAGAGATAGATAGATAGATAGAGAGAGAGAGAGAGAGAGAGAGAGAGAGAGAGGGGGTAGGCATGAGAATGAGAGATGGAAAGAAAGAGTGTCAGAGAGGGGGGAGAGAGAATGAGATGGAATTAGAATCATAGAGAGAATCTCGGAGAGATAGGGGAGAGAAGGGGGTAAAGAGAGAATGAGGAGACAGAGG
>OX411548.1:45379393-45405911 GCA_948146395.1 Fragum whitleyi
GCTTCATTTCAGTGCACCATGCACATAATAAATTGTTGTAAATGTCACGCTCAAGCTCAAAATTTTTAAAAGATTTTCCAAATTAACGAAATTGGAATTAACTTCTAAATGCTTCGTTTTTAGCTCAACTGGGCACGAAGTGGTCAAAGTGAGCAAGTATGATCATTCAATGTCCGCCGTCTGACGTGCGTCTTGCGTCGTCCACAATTTTCTTACACCTACCCTCTTTAAACAAAGAGCGAATGTAGATGAAACTCAGTAGGAATTTATTTAGATGAAGCTCTGCAAAGTTATGAAAAGGATTTGAATACATCCTTAACTCTGGTTTCAACAACTTAAAAAATGAGGAATAAGGAATTCTCTAAAAATCTTCTTTAGACAGCTTTTGCTATTCAGGAGCATAATAGTATATCTCTACCATATTTACGAATCCCCGCCAAAAGGACAGAGGATATGATCCCTTATTCAGGAAACGTGCATGCCTAAATGACAATAGAATTGACAATAGACTTGAACCATATTTCTTAGAAAATGCAATAAAAAATAGATTATCATTCATAATACAAAAAATGAGAGAAATAGGTGCTTCATACCTGGTAATGAAACTTTTTCCCACAAACTAGATTTTTATGGACTAGAGCCAACAAAAAGAGAAACATTGAGGAAACAGAAGAAATTAAATTGCTCATTTAAGCGATTTCTCTCTTTTTCTTAATGATTTTTTCAAACATTTTGTAGTCTTTTATTAGTTAATACATTGAAACACACGGTTGCAATTCTTTGAATTCTGATTAAAATAGTTCGTATTGTATAATTTTGGCAAGACCGCTGAAATTATCAAGTGACGTCATTTATGCAGGTTTTCACGGATAACGGGTCATTAATGGTTTAATTTGATGTAAGATGTTAGTCTTACATCTAAGACAAAGATGAAAGGCACAAAGGCATACCGGACAAGAAAACCTCTTTGCCAATTCTATTGGATAATCATTAGGAAACCTCGGTTAACACTGTTAAAGTTCATTACTTCCAAAACGTTGCGGAACTATTACGGGTCCACTACCCTATATGTGCTGTTAGTACATTTCGTCTGCTCGATAATAATGAAACGGACAACATGGTTCCATTGACTTGGCAAAATATCAAATCAAAAGCTCTCCTGCGTTGGACCCAAACCCTGTATGAGTCGTGGACTCATTTCCATAACGGGTCACAAATTCATTGTCAATCAACAAGACATTTATTAGCAGTGCAAACATGCGCACCAGATCATATCTCTTCATGGCAGACGACAAAAAGTTTAGTGCCATATAAAATCAGGGCATTTGAAGAACAATAAATATAATTTCTCGATCCAAAAAAAAGGAAAAGAAAGAAAATAGTAATGTTTGCTTTTTTAACTTGAAGCTTTTTTTTCTTCTCTGGTGTATCAAACAATTTGAGTGTACTTTAAGTTTCGTCGATGAGGTACAATAATGGCATAACCATGGCTTGCCTTATTTCATTATTTTTTTAATGTCAACTATTAATTCTTTACCAAGGATGTTCACTTGTAACGCCATTTGTTTTCGCGTTATTTCAAAAGGCATTTTTTTTCTAGAACTAAACGTTGCAGAAGAAATTTCTTGTGACATTTAACTTTTTTTTCTAATATATCAAATATTTATATTCCACTTGGTTTTCTTCTTTATTGTTACATTTTGATTTTGGACCGGTCCAAAATTGCTCTGTCTGAGAAAGGATCAATTTGACAGCATATCACTTTTATTCAGATCAATACTAACAACCCGAAAACATGCTATACAGCTCGAAAAGTAGACCATGCTATCTTGAGCATCTCGCATAAAATTGTATGAAAAATCTTTTTATTTCCTCATAAAACCGCCCCGCGGGAAATCGAAGGATATAAAAATGCATTTTCCCATGTGCTGCATTAAGCGGTCATCATATTTTATGAGGGCCGGTCACCCTTTTTAACGACCAACACGGTTTGAAGTGCTACAAAAAGGTCTGTTGATGATAAGATATGGCGGCCCTTCTTTTCTTTGATACACATCTTGATCCACCGGTACTCAGCTTTTTAAAACATAACCAATTTGTACTCTTGTCATTGATTTCGTTCGTAGATTTAGTCGTCCAAAACATCCAGGTTGGATGCCAACTGCTGTATGGTTTGGCCACACTAGATTCTGTATACATTTACGACCAATTTATTAGCTCGGCTGTTTTCGGAGAAAACCCGAGGTATTACTATAGTCTTGAAGTGGTCGTCGTCTTCGTTGTTGTCGTTGTCGTCGTCGTGCGAAAACTTTGACATTTTGTGATATCTTTTGAATGGTAAGCAAGGGCCTTCGTATTTCACACGATGATTGTCTGGGACAGGGTCTTTCTGTTGGTACTAAGTTCGGGGTAATTATTTAAGGTTAAGGTCACCTTTCAATGTCATATTTGTGAGAGAGAAAAAATAAAACTTGTACGTGGCCATAACTTTTGAATGGTGAGTGATATGGCCTTCATATTTCATATGATGATTGCTTTAGCCAAGACGTTTCTGTTGGTACCAATGTCAAAGGGCACCAGTCAATGTCAAGGTCAGGTTCAAAATCAAATTTTTGTTGTTTAAACCAATTTTAGCCGTGACTTAAGATTGGTAAGTCAAAGAGTCTTGAAATTTCACATGTTCATTGCTTGTGGTAAGGCTGTCAAATGCATAACAATGTCAATGTCATTTGAAAGTCACTCATTTCTTACTTAAAAACTTCAAAATTTGCTTTAACTTAAGATAGATAAAGACACTCACTGTTGAAAAGTGGTATAAAGCAGTATTTTTAACTCTGCCGTTTTGGGAGAAAAGCAGAGGTATTGCTATAGCTTTGGTGTCGTTGTTATTGTCTTCTTGCGAAATCATAACATCTTGTGATATCTCTGGTTCTACTGAAGGTATTCACATGAAACTTTGGACACATGTTCACTATCGAAAGAGCAATCTTTTTTTTTATAAAGGGGGATAACTCTAGAAGCATTTTGTGCAAATTATGTCCCTTTTTACTTTGGTTTTTTTTTCACCATCCAGCACTCACAGCCGTGCGTAGGCACCCGTAGGCGGTGCCCTTGTTGTTGTTTGTTTTAAAGGGATTATAACTCGAATACGCTATTGTGAATTGTGATTCCAGTACATTTGTATACAAATGACGGGTCAAAATAGCTAATACTACTCATACATACGGAACATTCCCAAACACTAATGAACATTTGTCAGATGATACAGTAAATAATATCATAATAAATGATACTTAACTCGATCAAAACCATTCAAAAGCGCTCGCTCAGCGCTCCATATATCAATTCCAAACACTCACTCCAACCCTTTTAAAACGCCGAAACTATTTAAAAATTCTTTAAATCTTTTAAAATGACCAACATTTCAGTCAAATCCATAAATAATTTCACGATTTTATTGGCTGGTGTCGATTTTTTAGCGTCTGATTTTTCCGTGAAGAAATAGAATCAGAAAAAATGTAGATTTTATTAAAGGGGGACGGGGGTAAAAAAAAAAATGTCGCTTTTTTCGGCCAATGAAAAAGAAAATATCGATTGTGTTCAAAACTCGCTCCTCCAACTCATTAAATTTCGTTCTGAAATCATTCCAAATTCGCTCACTTAGGCATTTCATGATGTTGTTAATAGCGCAGTTGGTTAGGCATAAGACTTCCAATCTGGAAGTCGTGGGTTCGATCCCCGGTGGCGGCAAATATCCTTTCCGACGATTGTCTCTCACCAATGGGTTGATATAATCGTAAACCTATGTGAGATAGCAGTCGGAGGCTAGGAAAGGGTGTAATGGTAGTACAGGTGAAAGAAATACCAGGAATCCATTGTTAGGTGCTCCAGCCACCGCGATAAAACTGCGAAATTGTTGAAAGCGGCGTAAAACCCACTCAAAAACAACAAAAAAAACCAACAAATGATGTTGTTAACCGTATCTCATAGAACCACTTTGTGTACAATCATACATAATAGCTTTTTATTCGCAAGTGTGTTCATTGGTGTATGAAACGATTTATTCAACCAATCTGGATGTGCATTACTGATAGGCGAACTTGAAATGATAAAAAAAATCGAACTAATTCAGACTTTTCAGAAACACAAAAGAAAGATTTTCGACAAAGGAGGCAGAAAGTCGGTTAGTTATAACCATAAACGGAAATTTCAAACACGCAATTCTAAAAGTTTATATTGAATTTGTAAATACGTATAAAAACCCTTTAAATATCCCAGTGGAGAGGCCGGGAGAAAAAGATTTGATTAAGGCCATCATCATAAAATCGTTGTTAGAAGGAAACAAAATTTTATCGACATAGATGCCCAAACAAGATAAGTTATCAATTAGCGGTGATTCGCTGTCAAAGGAAATTGGCTATATTTTGTTCCCCTTTTTATCATGTTTTCAATAAATGAACCTAGTTTTGACCCGAATTTTGAAATATTTAGAACTTCAAAAGTATTTTTGTCAAAATTTGCTATCATTCGTTAAAATCATAATATATTACTTATTATGCCCCCGATCGAAGAATCCGGAATATATCTAAAAGGTATGCAAGCTTGAAACTTCAAAGGTGGATAGATCTCATTGGGGCGAAGTGCAGTGCATGCAAACCATAACTCTACTCATCTTATTTTTGACTTATTGCCCTTTGTTGATTGACAAAGGAAAGGCCATAGTCTTCAATAAATGATAAAAGTTGCCGAAAATATTTTATGTCCATATTGTATGCCAAGTAAGACATATTTTCTATAACAAAAAAAAAGAAAAGAAACCGGACAGAGAAATTTATAAGTTTAGAAATCGATCAAGCTGTTTGTTTAGATATATGTTTGTCGTTATGTTCGTAAATAACATGTAAGCATTTAGCTTAAGTCGGAAAATAGCGATACATCGCTTATGTTAATATGTTGTCACAAAACCGACTGTAAATAAAATTTTGTACCTTGTTAAATCGGGCTGTGAAGCCCGAATTTATATATACCGTTTTCCATATATCCAATCAGTTGGACACTTTACATTTTTACCATTATCTGCTGAGCAATATGTTCAAGCCAAACTATGTGTTTTCAAACACCGAAGAAACGGCCTTTTCAGTCACAATCTACAAACTTTTTATTTTATCTTATTTACTTTTGCGACAAATAAAGAAGAGGCTAATACAAAATTTGATGTAATTTTCGCTTTTAGTAATTACCAGTTACTTCTTTCACTGTTTATAACAATACAATAACAGTACAATAGGTTAACTGTATAATAAATTTGTAGCAGTTACAATATTACTGCTCTTATTTTTTTCTCGTACGGTCATTAAGCAGTTGTAGGGCTGACAACCAATCAAATTCTGTTATGCTTATCACGTGGTCAAATCCCACGCTTACATTTTGCGTGTTGTCCACTGAGCTATTTGTTCAAGACAAACAACGCAGAAACGGCCTTTTCAGTTACAATCTACAAAATTTTCTCTTTCACTTTTGCGACAAAAAAGGAAGAGGCTTATACATAATTTGATGTAATTTTCGTTTTTAGTAATTACCACTTAGTATTTTCAGTGTTTTTACAAGCTTTTTGGTTTAGTAAAGGGATTGAAATATAAAGGTTAACTGTGTTATGAATTAGTAACAGTTACAATATTACTGCCCTGATGTATTAGGATGGGATTACCGTTACGTTTTGATAAACCGTCGGTGCTGTTATAAAATATCATAACAGCGACTTTACTCAAGTCGTAGTTACGAGATTTTATAACAATACCTACCAAATATTGTTTGTCCGATATTGCGTCATTGTTAACTGGATAAAATCGTTCCCCATTGTGTTTTGACTTTTAGCTCTCTGCGCGAAAAAAGGACTTTCCTAGTCCACTGGACCAAGGCTAAATAATTTTTTGAAATTTCATGTGCAATTTGGGTATTTTTACTGTTACTGTGCCTATACACTGCAGAGACATGACCGGGGTTTGCCATTATCTGCCTCTATTTAATGCTTCCCTCAGGCATCAAATTGATGCCGGTTCTACCCCATTGACGTCTGACCGTATAGCGCAGTTGGTAGCATGTTGGATAATTTATCTTAGTTGAACTGGGTTCATTCCCAAGTTGAATGGAAATGTTTTGTGACATGTCTCTCAAGTTGAGTGGATATAATTCTGTAAACTCCAGTTGGATGAGCTGGCGATGTCCTCGAAAAGATGGAGTGTTAAGACAAAAAACTCACAAATTGGGCATATATTTTACCAACTTTTATTGTCCAAATTTGAGCCCTTTTGATTGACGAACTTTTGCACTATCCCAGCCTCTCAATGATTCCCGATTTACAGTGCTGACAGCACTTTGATATCTTGTAAGTTATCGACGTGCATATGGCGAATTGCTTACGGTTTGAAATTCATCAGCCTATTAAATATATATATCACAAAGATTTGATAGATGTCTTTAAAAGCGTCATTAATGGTTAGGGAATATATCTGTCATAGTGTCTGATGGGGTTATATGGTCCTACAAATTGGTCGAGAAATAAGATTACATTTTTGGCGGAATGACTGGCATTTCTATTGTCCGGCATTAAATACTTGCTTATCAGGTGGCAGCCCGGATTAGATGCATCCTTAACCGAGCGATAATACAAATGCCTCGGGACATAACGATTAGAATTCAGCTCTAACCATGGATGATTGCCTGATAACTTAATATCACAAACCTTAAGAAATACAATATTTAAATTTGGATACAAAATTTATTGATATGTCAATCGATATTTAGAAAAAAGACAAGGACAATCAATCATTAGAATGAAAGTATCACTCAGCAAAGAAAATAGGGTCCTACGAATTTTTGATGGGATCCAACCACTAAACTTTCCGGTTCAACGGAGACCCTCTATTGTTATCCTAATCTGCTTTATATCGTTCGGAAACATACTGTTTTGTACGTCAAGAATATCCCGTCTAATTGGCGGACTATAAAGGCCGACTTACACCTGAGAATTAGGGAGATTTTCCATGCCATTTCTTTGGAGATTTTCTCCTTTTAATAAGCTTTTATATTTTTGTGGTGACCTCAACATATTTGACAACATTCGACGGGGTGTCTATAATCCCTTGTAATTGATCAAGAGGGATAAAAGTGTTTTGAGAAAAAAGATTAGTAACCATACTTTTCGCGGTTACAAGATTACCACTCGGTGGCTTTGCTCAACCAAAGAATATGGCGAAACAGCTAAGTTTGTGTTATTTCGATTCGTTATTTATACCTTTAAATTGAAATTAAATACTCTTAATTTGTAACAAAAATCATCAGGGATTCTGCTCGATAAGGCACCATGTTACGGATCTACATTGTTGCATTGTTACGGAGGGGGAAATGTAAATCAAGTGTAAATCAGAAGGGTCACTACAGAAATTCATTTGCACCTGTATTAATTATTTATCATTTTGGATTACATGTTTTATAGTGAACACATGCGTTTACACATATTTTTTAAGAGGATGTCTTCAACGCTACTTAATTTATGGATCATATCCAATTTTGCTTGGTTTTTTTCCCCAACTTCTGGTGATTGGAATTCCATTTTTTCTCTGTATGTTAGTACTTCTGTTTATTAAGTGTTGCATATGCGTATATACATGTATTCAAATACAAGTATTGTGCCGATGTAAGTGTATGTTCAAGTCTTGTGTATAAACTTATATCTTATTTTGTTCTATCCAAAAATGGAAGTAATACTAGCAAGATTAAAGTTTGCTACACTGCCTTTAACTATATTTTCACACCTACATCGACAAGGTTGCCAGTGTAGCTTAAAGAAACTATGACAGAGGGTATGTTCATGTACATAATAGCCCTGTGTTCAGTATGACAAAACGGTGCGAAGTATTTTGCAAATTATACCCCGCTTTGCACGTGGACTTCCGTGCAAAGCGGGTTGTTATTGGCAAACACTTTGCACCAATTTGACTTCCAGAACGCAAGGCTGGTTTCTGAATTACAGCCAATTAAGTTGACTGGTATATCCATCTCTTAAATGGAGGTAACCCGCGAAAAAATGACAATCGAAATTATATAAGAATAATTTCTAACTCGATAACTCGATAAGCCTGATTGAAGAGTTTCGGGCAAAAGAGCAAGTAACCAGGAGCCATATTCAATAACGCATTTTCATCAATTTACCACACTAAATCCTAAGAACGTTCCAAATTTAGTCCAAGACGTATTCTCCAGCCCATTCTAAAATACAGAAAAGACTTAATTCTCAAGAATTTCTTCAATATTCCAAGCCTTATACCTACCTTGCTATATTACTGTGGTTCAGTTTGTTCATGTACAATGTTCACTTTAAGTACTGCTCTCTCTCTCTCTCTCTCTCTCTCTCTCTCTCTCTCTCTCTCTCTCTCTCTCTCTCTCTCTCTCTCTCTCTCTCTCTCTCTCTCTCTCTCTCTCTCTCTCTCTCTCTCTCTCTCTCTCTCTCTCTCTCTCTCTCTCATACTCTCTCTCTCTCTCTCTCTCATACTCTCTCTCTCTCTCTCATACTCTCTCTCTCTCTCTCTCTCTCTTTCTCTCTCTCTCTCTCATACTCTCTCTCTCTCTCTCATACTCTCTCTCTCTCTCCCTCCCCCCCTCTCTCTCTCTCTCATACTCTCTCTCTCTCTCTCTTTCTCTCTCTCTCTCTCTCTCTCTCTCTCTCTCTCTCTCTCTCTCTCTCTCTCTCTCTCTCTCTCTCATACTCTCTCTCTCCCTCCCCCTCTCTCTCTCTCTTTTATTTCTTTAGGGGTTTGAACCTATTTATTTTACATCGATTGGGAAACAAGTTCTTACAACTTGTATTAATCCCTTTCGATTCTGCTTCCTGGAAAATTCACCAGTACTCGCGCTGAATGTGCTTGGATAACCAATATCGATGTCCGCTCACGGATCAAGAGGTCGATGCTCTAGACCACGGACACCACCTCTTTGCCTAAATATCAGGCTTCCCATCAAGTTGAAGACGTCCAATAATTTGTTATTATCTGTCTGTAACATAGTAGCCGGTTATTAGTCGAGAAAACGTGCAAAATTATACCCGGACCTCTTGACTTGGGAAAACCATTTAAATACAGGGTAATGATTCTCTACGGGTACAATTTTATTGCAGAAGAGAATAAATGATTGTCTCTTAAACGGAAATAAATGACATTCATTTTGACACGGCTGAATCATGTCCTCAATAAATTGTGAGCATGTTTTTATCCTTCTCCTGCTGAATCTAAATTTTGTTTCAAACAAATTTGACTTATTTTGGGACATATTAACCAGTCTTTCTTATAGAGAATAATATGTTAGTGTCTTAAAATATCAATATCATTTGTAGAGGTTGGGAGAATTTATATAGAAGAGGATTTGCAGCTGAGACCAGATAACCTTGATATTTTAAGACACTTACATCTTATTCTATTTATCATGCAATTATTTTTCAGCGCTTAATTACAACGAATCCTTAAAAGTCAAAGAAATTCCAGTGAAAGTGTATGCAAACTGTTTCTGAAAATAGACTGTCTGATATCAGGTTATGTTATAAAACAGGTGATATCAGGTCAAAATAGGCTTCATTGCATGATATTTTTTTTCTCACAATGGAAAGTAGGTGGTGTAGGTCAAGGTCAGACTGCGCATCTAACAAATTCATTTACCGCCAAGCTAAAAGAGTCAGGTTTGAGTCCGACTTCAACATAATAGGGTCCAACGCACTCGGGAACCTTCGGCGATTCTACGGAATAGACCTCGGGAATAATAAGGGCGCAGCCATGAAAGCGCGTCATATCGCACGTGGGTTTATATGACGTCACACACATAACTGAGGATGACGTTGCGAAAAATAAAATCAATGTAAGGTTAAAATTGGGCATATTATAATTTGAAAACAAAACGCAGTGTTTAACTTTCAAATTGTAACATGCCAAAATGATCTCAAAAGACGATCGGAAAACATTAAAGGAATTAACCAAAGTACCACTAGGAGCCGAATTACCGAAAAAACGACTCAAAATTACTACACTTACGTCCGAGGCACTTTCCAGTTTACGGAAAAGTCCGAGCGATGTTCCGAATGTGCCCAACGGAGTCGATCAATGGGATCGTAGGGGTCCTTTTTTGAATTTTAGGAGTCCCTGCTTCAGGTATAGACTATTTCTTTTAGGCAATAATCTTGTATTTTGTATATTTAGAGCTATTCCCTGGTTAAAGGTAAAGAAATTGATAGAATGTATTAATATTTGAGGCTCATCTTTAGGAAAGAATTGAAGACTGTATAAAGCAGTCTTCATTTCTCTTCAATTATTTTCTGAAGTTGAGTCAAAGAGAGTTGATGAGACCAACATCACAGTTTTGAGAGTCCCCGCTACTTATTTTGGCGTCTCAAATGGGCAAAACCTGCGTCCCTTTAAACGATTCTGACTTACTTTGTATGAATTGAAAGAGAAACTATCCAAGCTTTCAAGTATGTAAATTGTTTGTATAACGGGATTTTCAGGGTGGGCCCTTTTTGCATCCCGTGTCATAAGTTATTTATTAGACAATCACTTTGATTCCGATACCTATCTCTTATGCGACTGATGTTTTCAGTCCGAATTCCCCTAACAAGCTTATCAAAACTGCGATTCAATTTACAAAATATGTAAATGAATCTGTCACTTAGTTATGAATTTATGATGAGCATTTGATCCCGATTCAATGCATTCTTTAATAGCTGGTTACAGTTGCCGTTGCGTTGTACAATTTTATCTTAATTGCATCATTTCATATCGTTAATGCTCGCTACTTGTGCATCGATGTAGGTAACGCTTATTCTTTAATGCTTTTCGGTGGTTTATAGAGAAATCGAGTTAAAATTATCATTTGATTAACTCACCGCCTCACCAGTTAAGTTATCAAAAAGTTTTATCATGCTTTATTTCATTTAAACCTATCTGACAATATACAAGCAGAACAAAATAAGTCACGTCATCGTGGACGCTGCATAGCAATCACGTGCGAAATGGCGCGCTTTAAAAATGTCCTTACCTGTTGACATTTTGTCTCATTTTTGCATTAAAGAAATAGAATTACCGTATGTTTTTCGAGTAAAATCGATTGATATTTGATTTTGTGAACAACAGAAGCTATATTTTCACTTGTGGCTCCGCTACTCGTTAAAATAAAGCTACTGTTGTTCACTCAATGAAATAAAAAATGATCTTGCTCCGAAACAAAAGATTATCTTGTTACACTAAGACCTACGTCAAAGGAGTGAAATACGCTCGTTGACTAGTTTTGATATTACATTGCTGTTTTGTTAGGCTAGTGAATTAACTATGCAAATCAGCTAGGAACGTTTACAATGTAGCAACGTCATAATGACGTCACAGTGCATGTGATAACGTCATTTTACAAACGCTGTTCTGAATTGAAAGGAAAAATAAAATCAACGAATTTTATGGATTCCGTCGTTTTTAGGCAAACATTCGAATCATTCCATCAATAGAATATTAAATTTGTATTAATAAAATTATTGAGCTACAAAGAATCAAATCGTTTAAATACAAAAAGTACGGCGAAAACCACAGGGCTTCTATTTGGCAAAAAGCTTGGATATATCATAGACGTAACTAGGAATTTATAATTCATACGCACAAAATTGGCGACCATTTGCAAATATTTAGGTGTGAAGGAAAAACTTTATCAAACTGACGTCCATCCGCTCCTTTTAGCGAGAAATGGAGCACAGAGGGTCTTCAGGAAATTTTTTTAAATAATTTCAACGTTGAAGAATAGTAAAAACATCGTAACTACGGCTTGAATGTTGTAGCTACGATGTTATGATCATTCATCAAGATATTTTTCGAGGGAGGATTTATTTTGTATTACGCACTTGTAAATTGTGTTACTGTATTTACTTCGAAACTTTTAATCGAGCTTTTAGAAATAATGAACAATTTTATCCATAACTTTTTACGATGTACATCTCAATCTTAGTTAAAATTCAAACAAACAGAATAATTTTTTATGAATAGATTTCTCTGAAACCAGAAGGTAGACAGCTAGAAATTTGGTGTTTATCTTAATTTAATTTATCTTTATGAAGTTGGATCTAAAACCAATCCAGGGCATAAAAAAGATACAAATTATCTTTGAGCATCTGTCAATCTTTTTCATGTGATGCCCCAGTAGTCAAAGAGACTCGGTGAGCGATATAGGACCATCATGGTCCTCTTGATCGTTTTATTATTTTTTTTGTATCTATTTTCCCCGTGACAACTAAACATTCAGTGAATGATTAAACCTTTACTGTACTTTACCCAAGCGATTGGAATTGAACCGACCTCTCCTCAAGCGACAGAAACAAGATCATTACGGTAGAAGTATCCAATTTTTATTAAAGCATTTTGGAATAAGATGATAAAATATGGAGGGTGGAACAAAACATAATATCCAAATGTACGTCACCAAAAAGAAAACGACAAAATATCTAAATGCATAAGTAGGATTACCACAATCAGGAAGAAAAATGAATCATTATCCGAGCTTTCCACCCCCCCCCCCCCCCGGTGATGTTTTCCTCTACTGATTTTTCATTTTCACTTTTGAAGTTTGATAGAGAGAGAACAACATGTTACAGTCTTTTAAAAAATATCAATGCTCTCTGGTCGAGATTGGGAGAAATTATCATGACGAGACTTTGCCGAGTCATGGTAATTTCTCACATCCGAGACCAGAAAACATTGATAATTTAAGACACTTACATGTTATTCTGTTCATCATGCAACCTTATTTGCGCTTAATCAAAATAAACCCTTAATAATAAAAGAAATTCAGGTGAAAGTAAAATCAAATTGTTTCTGAAAAAATAGACTGTCTAATCTCATGTTATGTTATTAGACAAAGCAGGTCAAAACAGGCTTCATTGCATGATAAATAAACATATCATTATGACGTGTAGGTGTATTTTCAAATCTGATCTCTGGCGTAGGCGCCGAGTCCATTACTATGGGTAAATCGGGTATAATTAAAAAGCAGATGATAGGAATTTAACCTGATCCCTTCACTGATATTATGAAAGTACATGTTTGAGTGAACCTTGCGTTTTAAGACAACCAATAGCGTTGGTTTAAAAGGTAAATTTTAAACTTTCTTAATGCGTTATTTTAACCTGTTAATCTATTTCGAACAAATAACACGATAATCTAACAGTAAAAAGTTGATTTCACGGCTAACCGCGCAAAACCTACCTATGTTGCTGGTTGCAAGTCGCGAATTGTGTCAGATTTTTTCGATCACTTTTGTCAACAGTATTGTTTCTTTCATAGTATGTGACCAAGCAGCAGCTAGATCTGTCCCATTCGATGAGCTGAACTAACGGTAACACACTTATTGTGCCTCCATCGATCGCATACTTTAATCTTGCATGACCGTCACCAACGTTGTTTATGATACTGGTGCAGGAATTGTGGCGGGCGACACTGACCAAATCTTATTTAATGACCTAATAAATCATGGAGTTATAGCGGAAGATTTACACTTTCTGTTTGGTTGTCATGAGTATAAATATTTTAAAGAAAAGCAACAGAAGCACAGTTTCTAGAGATTTATTGATCATTAGCATTTAAGTCGTGCTACCTTTATGTGATGGTATGAAAAATGAATATATATTTTAATCAAGTTCTGGCTATCTCTAGAGATTCGACCCAAGACTAAATTAGAGGTTAAGGATAACAATGATGAGCTGTTTCCAAAACACTGTAACTGTACGTAGAGAAAGATACAGTTACAATTATATGGTAACTAGCCACCAATAAATCTGTAGAGGACACTATTGACAACAGACGACAAGGGATGTGGCGTCCTATTCCAACAGACGACATTAAAACAGTTGTCGGATTACCTTAGCTAACACCGTTCAGGTGATAAATCAACATTGTAATTGAAGTTTGACGTGAGATTTGATGTTTTCTGCGCTTTATGTCTCACCCTGACATCTGGACGTATATTGACCACACTGTACAGTTGAGCTGGGACAAGTATATTTTTGTACTCGAGTACCCGAAATCTCGTTATCCGCGGGTACATCTACTCGAGTACACGATGAAAACTGTCCATGTATTTATTTCATCACCTAAATACAGAGGCGGATCTAATGTTACTATTAAGGAGGTTCGAATATACTAATTATAACAGGTTTTTATGGTACGCAGGGTTTGTGAGTCTGTGACGAGCAAATAAGTCGTCAGGACTCTGAAACCTATCTGGGCCAAAGATTATTAAACCTTTCTCATTCTCAACTCAAAATTTTCTCAAATTTCAACTTGATATTCAAGCTTTAATTCTGTTATAATACTAACATAAATTTATGCACAGAAAAGCTAATATTGACTATTTGTTATAAATAGCAACTTATCAATATCATCTTTTATGTTCATACATTTGTTTGAATTCTAAATTTGAGCAAATTCTCAGTTTAGCACTAAAAAAGTTTATAACCTCGGACCCTGGTGTAAGCCCCTAGGACCATCTAGAAATCAACTTTAGAAAAGATTTGAAGACAGCCTTCAATTCTTTTCTGAAGTTGATCCCCCAAGTGTACATAGCGATTATACAATAGTCGGGTAACGGGTAATGATTCAGGACCCGGGTAGCAGCGTTACCCTACCCGATACCCGTGTTCTAGAGTACTTGTCCCGGCTTCACTGTACAGTGAACTCCAATCCAATTTTATTCATTCGTGATAAGAAATGTTGAAACAACAATGATAAAGGAAAATAAGATCATTAGTCTTCGGCGACCTGCAGAAACTTGCCTCATCGGGTTAAACTGACCGCATTTATCAAAAGATCCTAATACAGTTGAACTACACAGCTAGGACGACTGTAATGGTAGTACTGGTTTGAGATATACAAGGAATGCATTGTTAGGTGCTTCAAATTGAAAAAAAATGTTGAAAGTGGCGTAAACCTTATTCAAACAAACAAACAAACAAATTTAAATTCTAAGCTTTTGACTGTACAAAAGTTTCAATACGCAATAAAAGAAACTTTAAATACTAGATATGAGCGATCAATGGAATAATATGAAAAGCCGAGATGTGTAGTTCCACATTATAAACATTTGAATGTGGATCTGAATGTTGATTGCAAAGCTGATTATTAAAACGTTTAAATGTAGTCCTGAATGTTCATCGCATTGCTGTAAATTGAACAGTTTGAATCTTTCAATGCCATTTGCGCGTGGCTCTACATTTAAAGATTTATACATATGTATATATTACCCGAATGTCGATCGCTTAGCCTTACATTGAAATGATTTAATGTACATCTGACTGTCGATTGCTATAGCTCTACATTGAAAACGTTTTTTTTTTTAAGTTGCGAAACTCTACATTGAAAAAAGGCTTAATGTAGAATCAAATGACTGAAAAGCTCTACACTCAAAACATTTCATGTAGACCCGAATGTCGATTGTATAGAAAAGTGAAAATATCTTAATAATGACCAGATTGTTGATTGCAAGTTTTTCTTCACTTTTCTTTTTCAATTCAGTAGGGACTGAATTAGTAAGATCATAAGATGTGAAAAGGATTGCTTACTACTTCAATACGATGCGTCATTGATTTCTGAACTCTAATCAAATCAATTCAGGCATCAGGTGGCTTAAGTTCGCACCTCGTTACCTGATCATCAATTAGAAAAACAGATTCAGGTAGAAAGATATCTAACAAATGCTGTCTCAAAGAACGTCTTGGACCTACACTCGATTCCTCGAGGAAAAATAGAATTTGCTTCTAAATTCGAAAGCCAAGATATAACCCTGTTTATTTTTTTTATCTGTATGAGACACTGTTAAACTAGCTGCTTTAAATTGTGACTTTACATAAACCACATTTTAAAAAGGCCGAATGCCTATACAGTATATTGCAAACTAGTAACTATAAATTCTAAATATTTAACGCTATAGTTTGAATTGAGCTCGAATGCATGTTTTGAAAGGTCTGTCGACGACGACAATGAAGACCATTTGAATTCAGCCGCACCATATCATCTATGTGACCCTTCAAGCGAAAAGGAAAAATCTGGGATCTCCTTTAATAAACATTTATAAGATTGGATAAGATTGTGTCCAGCAAAGGTCAAGCAAATTTCGCATTTTAAAAGGCCTTATATAGGAAGGTAGATCGATATTTCTATACATGTACTTTGTACTGCTTGCATTCAAAACAACAACAACAAAAATAAATCATATGTGGTCAACATCGCAAGTCCCTACGCCTGACATTTTTCCACTCCTATGTCCCTTTTCTTATTTAGCTATGATTAACAGAATATTTACCTTGTATTATGTTATTATGAATACGCAAATAGGTGAGCGCCTGAATTCGGAGGGTTGGTGGTTTCAAGGAAAGCAAAGTGGCAAAAAATGCCAGGATACACCTACTTTATTTTACCTTTTCCATTTCCTCTAATGTTAAACTAATTGTCTATCATATAATATCATCTATATTCAACGTTGGTGTGTGCTATTTGTTGTTTTTGAAATAAAAATTAGTCATGTATACCAACTCACTAACATTGAAGGTCATCATTCAGTTTCTTATATCCTTTTCTTGGCACCAATGGGTAGATAATCGTAAACCTATGTGAGATAGCAGTCGGAGGCTAGGAAAGGATGTAATGGTAGTACAGGTGAGAGAAATACCAGGAATCCATTGTTAGGTGCTCCTGCCGCCGCGATATAACTGAAATAATGTTGAAAGCGGCGTTAAACTCCATTCAATCAATCAATCCTTTTCTTGGAATTTTGAAAGAAAAAAAACGGTATTTTCAAAATTTACGAAAATGCATGGCAAGCTCATAAAAGTTCACTCTACGAAATATAATTATTTATTAAAGATTGGAACAAGTCTCTAGTGGTGACGGGCTACCTCAGTACACGGTTTGGTTACAAATGGGGAACATACCTTTTTGAAAATGCATATTATTGCGAGATTCTCAATAATCCTAATGGCTATATTATTAAAACTCAATAGAATCGTTTCATTGAGACGATTCTTGTAAGTTTTAACAACATAGGATTCATTTTCAATAATTTGTAGATTAACTTTACCTACTATTTAAGATACATGTATTTTGATTTAAAGAAGGGGATTTTGAAAACGGTCGCTTAATGAGAATGGTCGCTTAATAGGCGTGTTCGCCCGAGCAAGATTGACTGCACCAGATACTTAAAACAGAGTTTGACATATCATAAACCGGTGTCTGTAAAATTGCTGCGTATTTTAATATTTCTGAAATGCTTTACACGAGTTTTGTCTTAAGAAAATTAATATGACGAGAAAAACGAATGAGGAGTTATTGCGTGGCGTCCTGAATCAACTTAGGGAACGTGGAATTCGGGCCCATTTAGGCTGTTACGAGTTTTTTGCACTGATCTATCAAAATGTTATTCTTGTGGTTCGTTTCCGAATCTTAAACAACGAATGTCCTCTACAGACATTACGTGCAAGAGATCTTTCATTCAGGTTCTTATTTTTTCCCCCCAAAGATTATCTCATTTTTTCTTCATTAAAAGTTTATTAGACATAATTGATTTCAAAGGAAAAAGAAAATTAAACATTTGCGCTAACATGTCAACTGCAGTCAGACAGTCCGTTTTGACAACCGCTTCCATATGGTTATGGATTCCTCGGTCTTTATTCGTGTTTCTATATACAAGCGGACCACTCGGTCTTTATTCTTGTTTCCTATATGATTTACGCAGCTCGCAACCGCACAAAAAAGCGCACTCCTTCCCCTTCCGGCCAAATTAGAACTCCTGATTGAATAAGTTCATTAATATTGCAGATTGCGATTCGGGCGATTATGTATCGGTTATAATATTGATCATGGCCACACACAGTCAATTCTCAAGTGAATACAGTACTTGTACTCAGGAAATCTTTGCGTCTATGTTTTTTTTTTAATTTTATTTTATTTTTTATTTATCTATTTATTATTCATTAATTTATTTATTTGTGTGCTGTTTCATATTTCCACACGGAGATCAATACAACAAAGAAGTTCGCATAAGTTATGTTTGAATTCACATATTTACGAATCTACGGTTTAAAAATTCAAAAATTCGTAGTTCGGAGTCTTTGTTATGATATTTCAGAACAAGAATTCGATTAAGAATGGTTGGTGTCTACAGGCCTAGCTAATCGAAATATCACTCGGCTTTTTCCGTAAACTGTAACATAAATCATCGAACCAAGTCTAACTGTTTCAATTCTTAACACATCTCGGCCAACCCACAACTTCAACATTAAAATAAGACTAGTTTTAAAAGTTGTCGCCTGGTTATTAGTTAATTGTTACCCAACTAGATTGCATTGTTTGTACATTACGACGAGGTAAATACTTTTATAAAGCAGGTGTCTCTTTTGGGCCTCACTATGAAGCCTGGCTCAACTTGTGACATGCACGGGGCTAAAAAGTTAGCCAGCAGCCTTGCGTTCAGGATCCCAAAACGGTACAAAAAGTTTTCCAATTGTACCCCGCTTTGCACGTGTACTTGCGTGCAAAGCGGGGTACAATTGGAAATCTGTTTGCACCGTTTTGTCATCCTGAACGCAGGACATGGCCCATATCGAACATTTTCCCGCTTGCAGGAAGAATGTAAGAAAGACTTAATATAACTCGACCATAATAGAAATACGCTCATTGTTTCGTGAAATATAAATCATAAAATGTTACATGTGAGCATAGCCTCATAAAGAAATGAAATAGAATTGAATAATTCGATAATAACAAGAATTCAGGTGGTTCAATTTATGGTAAATGCAATTTACTGGCTTAATCTTTTGGATTTAGGCAGATGTATGGTTCTATTAATGTTTATGAGTTTTCTATCCAGTTTTCAGGACTGTTTAGTGTTTATCCAAAGGGCAAAATACCGGGCCAATGGAATTAACCCTGATTATGAAATATGCCATGCTTATCGTTAAAGAGAAGGATAAGCTAACGCAGACGAAACGACGCTACCCCTGACATCTCGGCATACATGCCATAGACCATTGTGAAGCTAAACGAGTGAATGAGTATTCATGATTCCAATTCCAATTTCAAATTCAAAAATTTATTGATAATTGGCATATTACATACATACACATATTTAACAATTCTTTGTACGACGAGTTTAACAATAAACAATAATACACAACAATGTTAGATTCTCAAAACAGTACAATGAAAAAATGTTTTTTATTCATTTTCTATAAAGGTTTTACGTTTCTCATAAGAATAACATATAAACATAGCAATATTTTTTGTGTCGATTTCAATTTTCCTTGTGATGATCAAACTGAACTTATATTGTGTTGGGGGGGGGGGGGGGTAAATTCAATCGGTAACGTATTTTCTTTGATGCTCTTCGATAGATTATCGAGAAACAATGGTAGATTATCATTTGATAAAAATATAACACCATTCTTTCGTTAATTTTACCTTTTTGACGTTATCTAAGCGGATCAAGATAAGCAAATGACGTCGTGACATTGTTAAGTGATCACGCTTTAAAAAAAGTGTCCCAAAATTTTCACATTTTGTTTCATATTTGCATTAAAGAAATTGAGATCTGCCTTGCGTTCAGGATGACAAAACGTTGCAAACTTGCGTGCAAAGTTGGGTATAATTTGCAAACAGTTTGCACCGTTTTGTCATTCTGAACGCAGGGCTGAACCAGTACACAAAGCGTAGTGATAACTTTGGTCAGACTGTGTGAATACACAGGCTGACCTGAGTCTTTGCTTCCCCTGATTTGAAAATTTGTTCGAAATGTCACGCACATGCTCATTTTACTCCAATCAAAATTAAAAGCTATTGCAATAAACGCATGTGCTTATCAATATATAATTTGAAAGTAATGTCAAAATGCCAATTATATTAGAAAGCATAACATTATCTATTAAACGCGAAAAGTACCAAGAGAAAACGAGATGCCAAGCTGACTTGTCCACTATGGCAATTGGTAGTTTTTATAGGGCTTTTAACAGTTTAAAGCTCTAGATCGCTTCAACAGATATTTCAATTGAATAATATGATAAATATCCCCGATGCCTTCAGAAAAAAATAACTACAGCCAAAAATGAATATATCCGTTCTCAATCGCGGACGATTCAACCTGACCTAAGCTTAAAGCATCTAAAGCTGTATGGTACATTCTTGTTGTTGTTGTTGTTTTTGTGTTGTTTTTTTTTTTTTTTCTTCATTTTTTCTTTTGTATTGTTTTCTTTTCTTTTCCCAACGTGGATAATCAATGTTATATCGTATTGTATTTTTGTATTGATAAATTCATATGTTAAGTGCATTGAAAAGGTTTTGGGTCAATTCAGATCAAATATGTTTGTCAATTAGAAAAGCATTATTCAAAACCAAAAGACCCAAACTCGTTTATGTGGTAAATCGGCACAAAAAGTACCCCCTGGTCGTTAACACCAATATTATATGAATGTACACATGCACAAAATAATACAAAGACATATAAACAATATGCTTGGCCGACTTAGTAAATCTGAGAATTGGTAAGATTAAGCATTTTAAAAGAGGCTTTTCTAAGAAGCGTCGTCATGTCTTGTCTTGCCTGGACCATGTATAAGTTAATGACTCACATCTTTATTTAGAACCTTGATAAGCATTTGAATTGTCAAATTAATATAATTCAGCTTTTATCGATATTCTCAATTAAACAGTCTTTTTTATCTATCTGACTTGAGATACAATAGAAATCCTCAGAAATTACTTCTGACATTCAAACCCTCGACTAGCAACTAGAATCTTGTATTAGAATTTATCTTATATTGTTATCCTGAGCACAAGGCTGTAATGCAACCAAATATTTTGCGCATAGATTTGCCAATGAAATCTTACACAGCTACACTTTAATAATTACACTTAAATGGGTTATAAGCACGATCTTGCGCTTATCCATATAATAAACACGGGTGTTTTCAAGAAATTTTTAAACATTAGACATTGAAAAGAAAAAATAGTTACAATGGGATAGATTTATATTTATCCATACGTAGTGATTTAACCATGTTCATTAACCAATCTTCTTGGAATTTCTCCCCAGAATTATCATAATTAACATTAGGAGTATATCATCATCGTTCTTGTGTAGTAATATATTGAATCGTTTCAGAAGGTCTCATTATGAATAAGTTCTTCATTGGATTGTTAGTTTGGTGATAGCTTAATGAGCCACATTCTTTATTATCAATATTATTATTATTAAACATTAGTTTCTAAAGAGTAATGTCAATTTACAATTCTAGTTGATAATGGTGACAAGTTAGAGTTTTGGAACAAAAGTTCTGCCATGCACTCGATGATAACCCGGGCTGTATTGCCGAATCTACGCCAAGAAAATGTGTACATGTTGTTAAAAATGAACTTGAGAGTCTGGAGTTTGTTAAAGTGGAGTGAAGGTTTTAACTGACCGAAGGTGCTTGACCAAATGTCTCAATCAATTAACACCTGTGGTCGATAGACGATAACCATATCTTAATTTTAAGATAGCTTATTTCATTTTAATCAAACCAACCATTTGCAGCCCAAGATAACTGAATCATCCGACCCAATAAACCTGATAATCGAATCTAATAATAATTGATTTACGACATTTTCTGACCACTGGAAACCAGTTCAAACTCCACAGTTGAAGAAGCGGGGTTCCATTTCAAAAGACGTGTCCGAGAGATTTAGATTAATATACGCGAGATTCTGCGAGATTTATGGTGACATGCGGGCGGGATCTTTATGGAAGAATGGCTATAACAGATATGCATTTCCAGATTTATCGAGACCAGACTTGAGCATTTTTCGGGGGTCATAAATAATTTTGATATACAGACATGGTGTAAAATATCGACGAACTACTGTAAAATGCCGCATACCAAAATGGAAATTTCTTTGATGTGTTACACGAGACACGGAAAATAACAACCATAATGTTCTTCTGAAAACGCCAGAATGCATGCATAGTTCTAAATTGATAAAAAGAGAAGTAAAGATCTCTTTTTCAAGTACCTGTTACCGTTTGTTGTAACAGAAACTCGACATATGACGACTGACTATCAAAGACAAATATATTTATTATTCTATTGATTAAATGTTGGTACATGAATGAGACTATATATATATATATATATATATATATATATATATATATATATATATATATATATATATATATATATATATATGGCTGCATAAGCGATTTAATATGAGTTTTATATTAAATATATATATATATATATATATATATATATATATATATATATATATATATATATATATATATATATTTAATATAAAACGACCAAGACTATAAACCTCCCCAGAGATTCTATCACAAGTTAAGGAAGTTAGAAAATATAGATTCTTCATGAAATAGTGTTTAGCTGTTTAGCTTTGAAAAATACATTAAAATACTTTATGTGACCTGTGTATTGTTATCTTATCAGCATGGCTATCTAAAAATTGAAATTAAAAATATTTTCTATAAGTTGTTTGGTCTAAAGTCTACGCCATTTTTTTTTATAAAGCCTAGAAATGAAAATCTAAATGTTCATTCATTTTGAAGAGACAACCATTACGCTTCTACTAAACGGCAAAATACCAATCGCGTACCTTTGGCGATTCTACGGAATAGACCTCGGGAATAATGAGGGCGCAGACATTGAGGCTTGGGATCGTCGGTGAAAACGGGTGAGGATTGGGGTATCATGCCTTTCCTTCTTTCGTTCGTGTTTTTATTAATCACAAGGACATAGAGCCTACGATCACAATAGATATTCATCGGACTCTATATTAATTTTTACCAAAATGGATTTACCACAAATTTGCTTTTCACATTGGTAATGCACAATTTAGAAACGATGCATCAAGAGATGCTCTATGTTCTTGTTTATGATGTCTCTAAATCAATCTATAAAACTCTACAATAAAATACAATAGAAATACATAGAGGATAAGCGTTTGTTTTAGTGTAAGATCGATTTATATTCATTGAGTAAACACAAAAGCTATATTTTCACGAGTGGCGGAGCCACCAGTGAAAATATAGCTTGTGTTGTTCACGAATCTTACTCTAAAAACAAACGATTATTCTATTTGTTTATTGCAAAAATGAGACAAAATGTGAAATTTCTAGGACATATTTTCGTAAAGCGCGTCATTTTGCACGTGATTGCTATGCAACGTTCATTTTGACGTCACTTATTTCGCCCCGCATAAATGGCGTCAGATAGGATGAAATGCACAAAAGCAGGGTATAAGTTTTTGATAATTTCACTGCTTTTGCGATGAGAATATCAAGTGATAATCTACCGTTATTTCTCGATAAACCACCGAAAAGAAATTACTGTTGATGATGGTGTTAGACTCAATAAAGAAAATATCAAATGATTAACTAACGCCTTCATGCCATTTCAATAAAATCTTCTATGAAAATGTTGTCATCTGGTAAAATGTGAAAATGGATAAATTTTCAGTTTTCTTCAAACCCTCACACACAAACCCGTGCTATACGTAGAAATGCGCTTTCGTAAGTTTTTAACTCACTTGGAGAAGTCCCGTCCATCTCTAGTCTATTATTGTCATACGGTCGGCTGGAATTAATATTTTGTTTTCGGCTTAATTTGACGAGCGATCCTAAACTAAAACAATTGGTTGTCGGTAAATGTTAGATCTCTTTGATCAGTTACCACTCGTGTTTGATCTATCTGTCTGTCTAGTTATTAACGGATCACTCAACTTGATACGAAGAAAATTCTGTATATGAAATTTTTAACGCACTTCCAGATGACAACATTTTAAACTTGTCCAAATTCAAAGACTTAGCAGATGTAAAATTTTTATAGATGGAATTAAAAGAAAAAAAACAGCATTGTCTTTTTGAAAAGAAAAACATTTCATTCAATGAAGAAATTGCTTTAAACAAGCAATTTCTTGAATGGCCAAAAAGTTCTCAAAAGTTATTATCAATATTATTACCATTCTTGTTCTTCTTGTTCTTCTTGTTCTTCTTGTTCTTGTTCTTCTTGTTCTTGTTATTCTTCTTCTTCTTCTTCTTCTTCTTCTTCTTCTTCTTCTTCTTCTTCTTCTTCTTCTTCTTCTTCTTCTTGTTCTTCTTGTTCTTCTTGTTCTTCTCCTCCTTCTTCTTCTTCTTCTTCTTCTTCGTCTTCTTCTTCTTCTTCTTCTTCTTCTTCTTCTTCTTCGTCTTCTTCTTCTTATTATTATTATTATTATCATCATCATCATCATTATTATTATTATTATTAATATTATTATTATTATTATTATTATTATTATTATTATTATTATTATTATTATTATTATTATTATTATTATTATTATTATTATATTTTCATCATTATTATTATTTCTTTTATTTTTCCTCCAGGGATGTCCAAAAAATTGGGATTGTGTGTGTGTGGGGGGGGGGGGGGGGGTCAGACCGTTTGCTACCAAATAATTTCTGAGATTTATATTTGAAGTGCGGGAATAAGCGAACACGCAATGAAAAGGGTCTGAAGCTCGTTCATTTGACGTCGTGGCGTCATTAAGGGGTCAACCCCTTTTCGACCCGCTAAAATAATTATTTGTAAATATTTTCTGAATTAATCGGCCGATTTTCACGAAAAAAGTTTCATTTTGAAAGTCCAAGAACGCCCAAATTAATAGTTTAATTTCTGTGCGACGTCGCACCAAAACCACCGGTACTATGCTTATTTGGAGCCAATCTTCGTGCAATAACGTATTCTAACATATTTAAAATTAAGGTTCATTGTAAAATATAAGCCCCAGAAGTATTAAATCTGAATGTGATATTAAGAAATACAAAAATTCTTTTAAGTTTTATCCATTTAAAAAGGACAGCTTTTGTGAACATTTGACGCGACGTTGAAATATCCTTTGATTTGCGATATCTTCGCGGAATCGAATTTTACAAAAAATCTAACCCGAAGACACATGGTTTTTATTCCAAATTTCTTCAGCGGAATGGTTTGGCAGTAGCATATATAAATTACAGCATAGGTCACCGGAAAAATTTTCGAGAAAAAAGGAAATATTTCCAGTGACTGTACTCGAAAACAGCAACGCAGAAGGCATTGACATTTAAAACGTTACACTTAATTGTATTGCATACACTAATATCTTCATATCAATAAAACATAACATCATGCGTCTTTAAACAAAGCAAATGGCGTTTTCGGGATGAAAATTAGTTTATTACTTCCGAAAAAACATGGATAATTACTGATTTTGGTCCCTAAAAAAGGGGGTCGGCCCCTTAATGACATCATGACGTCAACTCTACGTTATGAAATTCCTTTTTATGACCGAAACATGAAAGCGGGTACTTCAAAGTTCAGTTTTATCGCATTCGGCATGATTTGCAGACAATTTAAAATTTGCACCTAAAATAGCCCTCTATGTGTCCGCAGTTACCTTAAGGCATAGACATGTTTATGAGTCGCTTACCGAAATTGGGGTCATTGATATTCTACATGGAGAAAAAAATATCACGATGTTACTGCATTGTTGAAAACAACAACAGATAACTAGATTTATATTTGAATTCATGAAAATGAACAAATATACATGAAGGCTACAACCGAATATATAGAATAGGCATTCAATATGTGACTCTGTTATGCATTTATTTTTGTTATGCCTGTATACAATGTAATTCGCACAGTATAGAGAGTGTCAAGTATATTTCATTATTTCTTTTTCTAGTTTTTGAATGTTTGTTTTGTTTTGTTTTGTTTCAGATAATCATTCATTTGTAAAGGAAGCCAGCGTATGGCTTTTTAAACAATCTCCCACAGCCGCCAAAACTTGAAAGCCAGCTATTACACACAGTTTATATATGCATAGTTTTCTGATCATGGGTTCCAAAATGTTGCAGAACTATTACGGCTCCAATACCTTAAGCATACATATATAGCTCATCATTGACTTAAACAAGCGAATTAACAAAACCAGTAAAAATGGCAGTTAATAACTAAAACAACAAAATACGTTTTCAATCGCACTACTACATCGGTAAGACTGTTATTATAATTTCGTTTGTATAGACTCTAATCTGCCATGTGTTCAGGATGCAAGTGTTTCGCGAGCCCTATGAGATGATACCCCGCTTACGTGCAAAGCGAGGTATCATTTCGAAAGCGCTTCGTTAACGTTTTCATCCTAAACACAGGGCAGATTTCTTAAAATTAAAAGGCTAATCCGAGTCCTTGCTAGTCGCGCAAGTGTACTTATAGTTCATACTTTCTTTCTTAATATTACTTTAAATAAGAAACTACACTTTCTTTGAATTTTTTGGATGCTTTCCATAATTTTTTTATGATTTTTTGGATGATCTCTTTAAATTAAGAAAGTCTACAAGCCTAGTGATATGAATATAATCCGTTCTCCAGAAAAACCTG